>CAWUFW010012261.1:0-18332 GCA_963921515.1 Calotriton arnoldi
ATGCTAGGTACACTTAGGTACATCTAGATAGGCATCGTAAGAGTACGCACATTTTTATCAAGCATTTTATATTCATGTATGTATTCATGATTATTGCAAGGTGGTAGAACTATACTATCCTTTTATTTTCACTGTACTGCTAATTATATATATCTGCTACTGTCTAACGGTTGTTGCAGCACATCTATTTTACACTAGAAGAACAACTGTGCAATAAATTCTTATTGTAACACGCCCGACTGTTTCTTCTGTGTAACTCTCTGAGATCGAATAAGTGAGCACGAGTGACTGAGCGAAAGGTAGTATATTGTTTCCACGATCCTGGGAGATCAGAGTTGTCATGTTCTGAGGTTGCCAGAAACTATTCTCTCCCCGATAACAGGAGATTCTAGTGGCACTGTGAGCTAGCCAAAAACAGAAAGGCTAACATTCTCGGTGGGGGAGCTCAGAGCCAGTCTGCCACCAGTCCTACAGTTTATGTTATCCGAACGTGCAGATCCTGTAAGGGTAATATAGGAACTACACGACAGTGCCAGGGTGATTGGATGAGTGTCTGAGTAGTACCTGGGTGATAGGATGTGTGCATGGGTAGTGTCTGGGTAATTGTATAACTGCATGTGTAGTGCGTGGTTGATTGGATATGTTTATGGGTAGTGCCTGAATGATTGCATGAATGTAAGGGTAGTGCCTGGGTGATTGGATGAGGCTATGAGTATTGTAGAGTTAATAGATGAGTGCCTGAGTAGTACCCTGGTAATTGGATGTGTGTGTGGGTAGTGCCTGGGTAATGGGATGACTGCATGATAGTGCCTGGTTGATTGGATAAGAGTATGGGTAGTGCCTGAGTGATTGCATGAATATATGGGTAGTCCCTCGGTGATTGAATGAGTCAATGGGTAGTGTCTGGGTAATTGTATAACTGCATGAGTAGTGCCTGGATAATTGTATGACTTCATGGATAGTGTCTGAGTGTTTGGATGAGTATGGGTATTGCCTGAGTGATTGAATAAGTGTATGGGTAATGCCAGGGTGATTGGATGAGTGCATGGGTAGCACTTGGGTAAATGGATGACTGCATAGGCAGTGGCTGGGTGATTGGATGAGTGTATCAGTACTGCCTGGGTGACTGGATGAGTACATGGGTAGTACCTGGGTGATTAAATGAGTGTATGGGTAGTGCTGGGTGATTAGATGAGTGCATGAGAAGCACTTCAGTGGTTGGATGACTGCATATACAGTGCCTGGGAGATTGCATGAGTGCATGACTACTGCCTGGGTGGCTGGATGAATGCATGAGAAGTACCTGGGTGAATGAATGAGTGCATGGGTAGTGCCTGGGTGATTGGATGAGTGCATAGGTAGTGTGTGGGTGATTGGTTTAGTATATGGGTACTACCTGGGTCATTGCATGAGTGCAAGTGTAGTTTCTGGATGATGGGATGAGTATATGAGTAATGACTCGATAAATCCATCACTAGATTAGTGATTTCACACACGTAATATATCCCGATCTGCAACCACTGTGAAAAAATATAAACAAAGAAAAATGTATTAGGATTTCGTTTTCAACATTAGGCAACCAAAACAAGATACAATATTTTTCCTCCAAAACTTTAATACAACATAGTAAAATATTTTACAGTTTTTTATTGTTTTCAGCTTTCATACTTCTTCACTTTCAACAGTGGTCTGTATGAAGCATCATCATCAAACAGTGGGGAAAAAACAATAAATGGATTGTAAAAAAATCCAAATGTTCGCAGTATATCATCACAAATATGTGATACTGTGGATTGACTCACTGCAAGTTGGTTAATAGTGGCTTGCTGATGGGTGACTACCTTAATGAAAGCAACTATATCTTAAAACTGTTTCTGATATCTGGTACAAAATATTCAACAATTATGAAGCAGTCTTCATTTTTGGATATCCTTTTGTAAACATCATTCCTGTTAGGCCAAATGATGTCTAATATGTTCTTGGTCCATGTACGAAAAGCATAACACATCGTAGTACATAGAAGTTGTTGTTGCAGAAACAAAAGGGAACTTTTTTAGTGGTAAAGAGACTTTTTTACAAACAACTGAAGGCTGCTGGTATTATAGTACTTAATTTAGTTTTTATCTGTAGTAACAGAATGTAGTCATGTTATGTTTTATAAATTCCTTTCCCACAGTTAAAAAGAGTCTCTCATTTCTAACAGCTTGCTGTAGACAATCCCCTAATAGGCCAAATAATGTCTCAGAAACACATAATCCATTTATATGTCAACACAATACTACATTTTGTCATCCTAAATTGTCCTTAGAACTTCGGTTCTAGAAACAGCAGATATAAGTTTGGTAATTTTTTAGGTGGCCTGATTTGAATGTCATTTTTATGTCATTGAACTCTGTCTATCCTCCTTAACGTTGCAAATATATTGTGTAGTGTCTAGAGGTTATATTAACTCCTTCATAAAATATGATTGCTATAGTTGTGAAAGTTCTTTTTGAAATGGAAATGTATCCAGCAATAAAGCTTGCAATTTCAGTTTCTAATTTAGAAAATGTACATATTCCGCCTCGTTGAAGCTGAACGAGCAAGGACCGGTGAGCTGATTCTTACGGAAAGGATTTTCAAAGTGACACGACACATAATCCACAGAAGTTAAAGTGCCTCAACGATTTTTTGACACCGCCAAATCAAGATTGATTAAGTCACAACTGAAAGAGAAAATAAACGGTGTTACACACAAAAAAAGTGCCTACCAGCAGCTGAAACAAACTTATCAAGACCAAGTCCAAGTCCTGATGAGAACCCCCAAGCTGGACAGGGTTCAAAATGCGTTGGCTTTTGCTCATGGGATAAACAGCCGGGTGTGCCACGAGGGAATATGTACATTTTCTGTCCCCTGAAGGACAACACCCCTTGAAACATTCATTCCATGAGCTTTTTATACACAGACAGGACAAGAGGCAGCAGCCTTTGTGACTAATTTTGAGTGTCCGCCAGGTGTATGTGTAAACTAAGGACTGGTTACTTGTACTTGTATTATATATGTATTGTTTCTTGTAATGTATTATGAATTGTGTTTTGCATTATGTGGTGCTGCATTATGAGTTACTGTTTTGAATGTTTGAACTTTTTTTGAAAAAGAATATGTGTTGCCCGACAAGATGACATGTGAGTAATGGTTTAATCTTGTTTGAGAAAAAAGTTAAAAGAAGAAGTCAAATAAAAACATACGGGCTTTAGAACAGAGAACTGAAGTCACGTTTTGATTAATTGGAAAGCGATTCTATCTGAAGATTTTGAGAAAACACTACTGATCCAGTACACTCATCTTTAAGTTTTCTTATTCCAGATGCAGAATGAATAATAGTTCTGTCACTCCTTAATTTGTCAAGTAAAAGACATAGTTGTGAAGGGAGTCTTTTATCTATTTTTGCTTTATTAGAATTTGTAAAATGAGGCAAATGGTACAGTCCATTTAACACTACATTTGCATAACAGTTCACTCCAGATTTATTATCAAAGTGATAGCCTTCCATTTCCTCATTGTGTTGTAGTTTTCTTTTCTTAGGACCTTGGCGTTTTTCTTTTTACATCATCAAAAAATTATTTCTGATCTGTATTTAATTGCTGTATTGGTTGTTCTAGATCCAGAGTTTCCTGTCTTGCTTGCTGCATTGCATTCTCCACCTCATTTATGGCCATTGCAGCTTCATTTTGAATGATTGGCTGTCCAAGAGGATTTTGACTTCCAGGTACTGTACTTTGACTTCTCTGAGAACTCTCTCTTGCTATCTCAGCAGCAATTGTTTCTTCTTGTTCAATCTCATCCTCGACATTTGAAGATACACTGGAAACACAAGCACTCAATGGTGTCTTACACAGCGTTGAATGAGTCTTCATAACAGTCAAATTCTCCAAGTAGCTCTCTTTTAGTTCACCATGGCTTGAACAACTGCAACAGGGCTAAATAGAAAACTCTCTTTGTCTGGAGTTTGGCAACTTACCTTTCGATGTTTGATTAAATTTCCTTTGTTATGTCTGACCAAACATCCTTCACATCCATCAATAGAAATGTTTTCTTTTTCAACGTTTTCACTGAGATTACTTCTGTATGTATAATGTTGAAGTATTTCATACAGGCACATCCTTTCTAGATGAGGACTCCTTCTTGGATACGTATCCAGCATGTTAGTCTTCAGAATGAATAGCTGTACTGTGTGGCTCAAATTCTGTAAGATTTTGGATTTCAGAAAAGACTTCAGTACTCTGTTACAAGTATTAGCAAGCCCTAATTTCACCCATAGAACTCCTCTAGATTTATAAAACAAACTAGCTGAGCTTAACCGATCTGCACATTTGTAAGAGTTGATCTCTCTGTGAGAAAACATTTTCAAACTAAAACTATACAATTTCTTTGTAAGAGTCTTTTCTGCTGGAATCTCCTCCCACATCTCCTTCATCTCGGTTTTCTCTGACTTTGTTATATAAGAAGTGACGTACCGAGCAATTGCAATTGAGTTGTCTGCAACAAACTGTAGATCCATGTTCGCATTCCACAGCTTCAAAATGACAAGATTGTAGTCATTGATGTATTTTAAAGCATCTGTTCTTCTGAGGTTGTATGTGTTCTTTCATGATTTCCGTGTGAGAGTGTGTCTGACTGCAGACAAAAAGCTGTTAACTCTTCCTTCTGAGATCACAGGTCGTGGAAATCCAAAACGACATCTTGTGTTACATTTTCCTTTCAATCAATATTTTCTAGGACAGTATTTTCCACACCTATTATTTTGGAATCGTAGAACTTGCTGTCTTAACATTTTATCAACACTGTCATTTGGGATGACACAAGTTAGATACTGCTCTAAGAAAGACAACACAGACTCATCAGTGTCTGTTCCAAACTTTGGGGCATCTTTTACTCATAGTAGCATGTGAATATGTGGAACACCTCTGGCTTGGTATTCTTTGCGCCAAAAGAAATCAGTCACTTCACCAAGAGGATTACTCTTGTTGCAGATAAAAGCCATCATGGCTTGAAATCTGTGGTTAAAATATCTGCAAACATTTGCAGGGTCCAATGAGCAGAGTTCGATGTCTATTATATTTGAATTTGCCTCTTGCAAGAATTGAAGCAGGTCATCCCATGCATACTCAGCTCAACTGAGTGTTAGAACCCATGTAGGTGCTCCTAAATTTCTCAGCATGCATTTTAGTTCACTGCGACAATGATAATAATATTGATTGGTCCCACTTTGACATGCCATGAGATTAATCAGGTTGTATTCCAGTTGTTCATCTTTTCCGTGAAAGTTCTCAACACATTCTCTTGTAGATAGATTTTGCAGATTTACACCTGTTTTCAAAATGTGATTTACAGCATAAGACAATGCAGACAAATCACTTTCAAATAATAGATGAAATATATAAGGAATACATTGATGAAATTTAGGATCCTCTGAATAAAGTCTAGCACATCTGGACTCGTTAGCAGGTATTTGTACAGACCGATCATCATACCTACCACCTACTCCAGTAGGAAAGAGATGAGGGAAACCGTGAGCCTCTAAACCTTTTTGGGAGAGTTTTACATGGAAAAAGAGTATTTTATACCTTTTGTAGGACCTTTCAATGTGAAAATTGACCTAGCAAGAAAAGTGCATGTACATGCCCAACTGTAGCAGGCCTAAGACATGATGCAAGGCCTACTTCTTTGCATGGTAGAGTTGAAAGTGTCTGTTCTTTTGTTGCAGGGATTCTGCACAAACACAGAACTATGCGCAGGATTATAGGACCTCGGTTTATAGAGACTGAGTCATCCTACCACCTTAGTACTCATGAGCCCAAGACTGACTAGCTATAGTGTCTCACTTGCTCTCCTACTCAATCACAGAGAAACAAATGATTAGACACCCCAGAACACAACACTCCCAGATCTCTCAGGAATCGCGGTAACAAGACATACCCTTTCGCTCGCACTCTTGTACTTGTCCACAATAAGATCTGACAGAGACATGAAACTGTTTTAAATATTTATTTTAACTAACGTGCCCTAAAATGCAGTATACGTTCCACAACAAGCAGGAAAATGCATAGTACAAATACAGTCAACATAGCAGCCAGTTCATATATCATGAAGGGAGATGTCATAATGAAAAGACAATAGAGCCAAACCTCCCTCCCCTTGCTACGAAGCAGTATTATTATATATTAGAAGATCTCTGGGCTTTGTCAGCAGACCCCATACCTTAGCCTATAGATGGTAGATCTACATCATAGGTGCTGTCTCACTCTTCTCCCTGGAAAGGTCCCTCTGCTAGTGTGTGCTACCTATTCGTGTATTCTAATAAGACCAAAGTACGTTGTCCAAACAACAGCTGCATCGGTATGTTTTGTCTAGGGGTTAAGGCCTGGCCAGAACAAAATAACAATGGGCATTGTTGTTTGACCTTGCTCACAAAGTTCTGTCAAAATCCCAGGAGCTTGCAGAGAGTCAACACAGTGATGAGTTCTCATTTGAAAACAGCCATAGAAATTATTGCAAAAATAAAGTTGTGTAGTAACGTGCGCAAAGCAGCAGGCAAGCTGCAGCGTGCTCATGCTAACTTAGAGAAAACGACAATGTCCCCATGGGCCATGTGACACTTTACTGTATTTGAATGAGTGTCTCAGTTCCTGCTTGGGGCTCTGATTGCATGTGTATATAACTCTACTGCTAAATCGCTAGCTTCCTCTCTTTGTGACATGCGTGATTCTCTAAATGTGTCTACAAGGGACTGCATGGATTACCTCCTGGGTGTGTTAGTGAGTTTTCAATTTTTCAAATATATGAACAGCTGCCTCCATTACCACTAAATGCATATCAGTTCATCCTGTCTGCATGAGTCTGTATTTAGGTGGTTCTCTAACTACGTCAGTGAGTGTCTTAGTGTCTCTCTGCTTTTCTACTTAGGTATCTCAGAATGACGTTTGGGTAGCAGGGTGTATTTATAATCAGACACAGAAGTCTGTAGAAGTGCATATCACTCACTAAACTTCGCAGTACATGTGCTACATTTTAAGCATATACCACCCTACCCTATGACTTAGTTGCAGCCTATCTTAGTGGTGACTTATATATGGTAAAAGACCACTTTATGCCTTCCCTAGGACTTTTACATGTAAAGGTTGGCCTAGCCATCAAAACTGCATGCACAGACTCAACTGTACCAAGCCGGAGACATGATACAAGGACTAATGTTGAGTTATTGAAGTGTGTATGCAACTACCTCCATCAGTGCTAGATACATAACAGTTGTGCCTGTCTGTGTAATTGAATGTTTACATGCTTCTGTCATAGTCTGTATGGCTGATTTAGTCTCTGTCTACTTTTCTACTTAGGTATATCAGATTAAAGGGTCGCTAGCAGGGTGAATATATAATTGGGCACATGGGTCTCTAGGACTGCATGCAGCTCATTAAAACTTCAAAGTATATTTGTAACTTTTAAGCATATAACACCCTGCAAAATTACATAGCTGCAGCCTATCTCAGTGGTGAGTTATATTTGCTAAAAGAGCAGTTTATACCTTCACTAGAACTTTTAAATGTAAAGGTTGGCCTAGCTGAAAAATTGCCTGCACGAGCTCAATTATAGCAGACCTGTCACATTATCCAAGGACTACGTCTCTACATGGTAAACTTGAAAGAGTCAGTTGTTTACTAGATATCTAAATGAGTGTTTCAGTTCCTATCTAGAGCTGTGTATATAAATGTGTTACTAAATCACTGCCTCTCTTTGTCTGATATATGGTTCTCTAAATATGTCTGTAAGGGCCTGCATATATTGCCTCCTGGGTGTATTAATGAGTATTGGGTTACTTAAGTGTATGTGAAACTGCCTCTATTAGCACAAGATACATATCAGTTGTGCCTGTCTGTATGAGTTAATGTTTACGTGTTTCTTTAACTACCACACTGGTTGTTTTAGTGTCGGCCTGCTTTTCTACTCAGGTATGTCAGATTTAAGACTGGGTGTAGTCTGGATGTTTAATTGGCCACATATGTCTCTAGGAGTGCATATACCTTAGTCAATCTTCAAGAGTAGATGTCTTAAGTTTTGAGCATATTGCTCCCTACAGTATGGCGTAGCTACACCCTTCCTAAGTATGAACTCATATATTCTAAAAGAGCAGTTTATGCCTTGTGTAGGATTTTTAAGAACACAACCCTAACAGTAAAACTGCATGCACATGTCAATTACACCACATCCAACACATAGGGGCCGATTCCGATCTCGGTCGGAGGCGCACCTAATACCATTCGGTCGGGAAAAAGCCATGCGAAAGCCTGTTTCCCGACCGATCCGTACAGTACACCGAACGAGCAAGTACGATGCGCACAACAGCAAAAAATCCGGCCGAGCCGTACTCACCCAAACCAGGTCCTGTTCTCCGACCGAGGCGAATCCGGAAACGCCGAATCGAGTCGCACGGAAGGAAAATGCAGCCCCGTCCGGCCGGACAAGTACGATGCGCTTCCGTACGCTCCGAACCCGCCGCAACGCACGGCACGTCAAAGCATCCGGGAGAGGCGCACATAAGCTCCGATTCGCGCCACAACACGATCCACGGCTCCGAGACGAACACGGCACCGACGAGGACGACGCGAAGCGACGAGGACGAGGCGAAGCGACGAGGACGACGCCAAGCAACGAGAAGGACGAACGACACGAACCAACCATGAATCCCTTCGTCCCGATCATACCAATATTCTACATTTACTACCGGAACAGGCACGGACGCGTACGGCGCAGAAGGTAAGCCAGACACCAACCACAAAACACATACAACACGTACACGACACATCACACACACACACGGGGATGCTGAATATACTTACACCAGCAACAGCAGCACCATAGGGGCGGGATGCCCATCACCAATGCCACATATGCACACAGGGGCCTGAATGCGCACCACCACCCCTACCCAGGGGGGCTGGATGCCTACCACTACTACCACCCTTAGCCAGGGGGGCTGGATGCCTACCACTACTACCACCCTCACCCAGGGGGCTGGATGCCTACCACTACTACCACCCTCACCCAGGGGGGCTGGATGCCTACCACGACTACCACCCTCACCCAGGGGGCAGGATGCCTACCACTACTACCACCCTCACCCAGGGGGCTGGATGCCTACCACTACTACCACCCTCACCCAGGGGGCTGGATGCCTACCACTACTACCACCCTCACCCAGGGGGCTGGATGCCTACCACTACTACCACCCACACCCATGGGGGCTGGATGCCTACCACTACTACCACCCTTAGCCAGGGGGGCTGGATGTCTACCACTACTACCACCCTCACCCAGGGGGGCTGGATGCCTACCACTACTACCACCCTTAGCCAGGGGGGCTGGATGCCTACCACTACTACCACCCTTAGCCAGGGGGGCTGGATGCCTACCACTACTACCACCCTCACCCAGGGGGGCTGGATGCCTACCACTACTACCACCCTCACCCAGGTGGGGCTGGATGCCTACCACCACTACCACCCTCACCCAGGGGGCTGGATGCCTACCACTACTACCACCCTCAGCCAGGGGGCTGGATGCCTACCACTACTACCACCCTTAGCCAGGGGGGCTGGATGCCTACCACTACTACCACCCTTAGCCAGGGGGTGCTGGATGCCTACCACTACTACCACCCTCACCCAGGGGGGGCTGGATGCTTACCACTACTACCACCCTCACCCAGGGGGGCTGGATGCCTACCACTACTACCACCCTCACCCAGGGGGGCTGGATGCCTACCACTACTACCACCCTCACCCAGGGGGCTGGATGCCTACCACTACTACCACCCACACCCAGGGGGCTGGATGCCTACCACTACTACCACCCACAGCCAGGGGGGCTGGATGCCTACCACTACTACCACCCTCACCCAGGGGGCTGGATGCCTACCACTACTACCACCCTCAGCCAGGGGGGCTGGATGCCTACCACTACTACCACCCTTAGCCAGGGGGCTGGAAGCCTACCACTACTACCACCCTCACCCAGGGGGCTGGATGCCTACCACTACTACCACCCTCACCCAGGGGGGCTGGATGCCTACCACTACTACCACCCTTAGCCAGGGGGCTGGATGCCTACCACTACTACCACCCTTAGCCAGGGGGTGCTGGATGCCTACCACTACTACCACCCTCACCCAGGGGGGCTGGATGCCTACCACGACTACCACCCTCACCCAGGGGGCAGGATGCCTACCACTACTACCACCCTCACCCAGGGGGGCTGGATGCCTACCACTACTACCACCCTCACCCAGGGGGGCTGGATGCCTACCACTACTACCACCCTCACCCAGGGGGCTGGATGCCTACCACTACTACCACCCACACCCAAGGGGGCTGGATGCCTACCACTACTACCACCCTTAGCCAGGGGGCTGGATGCCTACCACTACTACCACCCTTAGCCAGGGGGGCTGGATGCCTACCACTACTACCACCCTTAGCCAGGGGGTGCTGGATGCCTACCACTACTACCACCCTCACCCAGGGGGGCTGGATGCCTACCACTACTACCACCCTTAGCCAGGGGGGCTGGATGCCTACCACTACTACCACCCTCACCCAGGGGGGCTGGATGCCTACCACTACTACCACCCTTAGCCAGGGGGCTGGATGCCTACCACTACTACCACCCTTAGCCAGGGGGGCTGGATGCCTACCACTACTACCACCCTCACCCAGGGGGGCTGGATGCCTACCACTACTACCACCCTCACCCAGGGGGGCTGGATGCCTACCACTACTACCACCCTCACCCAGGGGGGCTGGATGCCTACCACTACTACCACCCTTAGCCAGGGGGCTGGATGCCTACCACTACTACCACCCTTAGCCAGGGGGCTGGATGCTCTACCACTACTACCACCCTCACCCAGGGGGGCTGGATGCCTACCACCACTACCACCCTCACCCAGGGGGCAGGATGCCTACCACTACTACCACCCTCAGCCAGGGGGCTGGATGCCTACCACGACTACCACCCTCACCCAGGGGGCTGGATGCCTACCACTACTACCACCCCCACTCATAGGATGGACAATGCATGACACAACCAGCACAGCACAACCTAGGGAATGCAAGATAAAGACATCCCCCCACCACCATGACAAGCGTGTGTAGGCTGTGTCAAATGCCTACAACACCGAACATGACTTTGAACATACAATGTGACCCCCTAGCACATGTGCCACACATATATGTGTGTGGCACCCACAATGCAAGCAGCCCATGACCATTGTGGCAATGGGGCCTAAACCCCCATCATCACAGTGACCAAAAGGTAAGTGTGGGGTCCATAGTTGAAGCACATTTTGACCATTGTGGCAATGGGGTCTAAACCCCCATCATCACAGTGACCAAAAGGCAAGTGTGGGGTCCATAGCTGAAGCACATTTTGACCATTGTGGCAATGGGGTCTAAACCCCCATCATCACAGTGACCAAAAGGCAAGTGTGGGGTCCATAGCTGAAGCACATTTTGACCATTGTGGCAATGGGGTCTAAACCCCCATCATCACAGTGACCAAAAGGCAAGTGTGGGGTCCATAGCTGAAGCACATTTTGACCATTGTGGCAATGGGGTCTAAACCCCCATCATCACAGTGACCAAAAGGGAAGTGTGGGGTCCATAGCTGAAGCACATTTTGACCATTGTGGCAATGGGGTCTACACCCCCATCATCACAGTGACCAAAAGGTAAGTGTTGACAAAGAAAGAGCTGCAACTGCCAAACTGCATGGATCATTCCTGGTCACAGAACCAAAAACTCATCTGTGGCAAAGTAGTGTATGTGTCCCATTGCAACATAAATTGGGTGAGCCAAATACTGCAGTGCAAATGAGACATTCCTTTGGCCATGTGCAGACAAACAACACCCATGGGGGCTGACACCGTCAACATTCATCAATGACACAATGACAGAAGTGACCATCAGAATGCAGAACCACATATTTGCACCAATGGGCACACAAATGCAGATATCCTGTGGAGACAGCAGATGTGAGGTGAACAGATACCATACCATGGCAGCAATGGGACACACAAACCATGATCACTGTGCTGACCGATGACCTAGGAGTCCCAGGGACAGCAGGGGAAACACACCAAACAACATACAGCCAATGGCACACCCAAGATATGCCAATGCAGTGGTGCAGATGCACATACACAAACAGGCAGACCAACACTGTCATCATACACAGCAGGTGAGGGGGGTGCCAGTGTCCCCAGGTAACCACACAACACATGAGGAGAGCTGAATACCAATCATACAGATGTGCATACACTGCCACACTAAGGTAACTCATGGATCCAAATCCCCTATGTGGGCAAGCAGGCATTGTCAGATGAGAGGGAGCACAAAACACACATGTCACACAGGCACGTAGGAACAACAACTGACACAGCAAGACACAGACACACCACAGCACCACCCCCAGGGCCCCACAATGTGGTGAACCTTGGCTGCATAAAAATCCCACTCTGATGACAAAGCTGAATGTGGTTCACACTGTGAACCACAGTCATGTGTCCTGAGCAACAAACTACCATCACACCGACAGAAGCACAAATCAATCAGCATGGCCAGTAAGCCAAGGCCAACATGGAGGCAGGGGTCTAGCTGGGCAACAACTCCCATCTGCACACACTCAAGACCACACCCCTCGACCTCCAACAATGTGCAGCAGTGAAGTACACATGCACTGGTGACATTGCACATGCACCCATGACTATTCCAGGGCGGTGGGTGGGAACCAAGGTGCAGAAACACATCACACATGGCCACTCAACAAGACTCCTGAATGTCTGACACACTGCACACTACGCTGTACATGGACATGACGGCGATACCACACCAACCAATGGGATCCCAGCCACAGTCACACACCAATGAAGAAGCCAAGGTCACCCACAAATAACACACATAGACAACAACCAACATCGCAGCCCGGACCCTGAGGAGTGCCAGCAGTCACACACACAACGTGTCACAATAACTTAAAGATAACACGAACTGAAAATCACATGACAGGGGCAAACAACAAGTGCCAAGGGGAAACCTGACTGTAGACCCATCTGCGTCTGCACACAAACTCAGCCCTGACAGCAAACACACCTATGGGTGACACCCTGATGACCAGTAATGTGCCATGCACCCACATCACAGAGAACACAGGGAGAAGACTTTGGGGGAACATAGCTCAAGTCAGCAAGCATCACAAACAGGTACAACACTAGGGATCACAGCATGCGCAGATAAATGGAAGTGAACACACAGACATGCACATACAACACACACCTTGGGCGCAGGCAATGTCACATGTGTACACACTGCCATGAGGGGACTCCACTCCTGTGTGAGGAAAGCTGTGCCATATGTTGCCTCAGTAGGGCCCCATCATGTCAGCTGAGCACTTGGTCACACAATCAACAATTAGCACCAAATGAGGGCTCCCGTCACATCAGCCTGGTCATGGATGTGCCAACGGAATCATCAGCACAGATCCAACACACTTGTATAGCAATGTTGCACTGACTACACGGATGAGTCCTTCCCCATTGATGCCCAAACCTGCATGTCCAGTGGAGATGGCAACACGGTCAGGGAAGTAGACAAATCCAACAATGGCAGGCACAACAGATGTGCAGGGGTGGAAGCCACAGATATGAAATTGCTAATGTAAGTAGGAAATCCCATTGCCAAATACTGAACACATGACACCCTCAGATGCTGCTATGGATGACATGGATACACCACATGATAGGACACATTCCCCCTGGACCACATGGGTTCCTGCACAGTAACACTTCATAATCATGAGACCAGATATCACCATCACTGCAGCAAGGGCATGGTTAGCAGCACCAACAACATGTACATCTGAAGCATGAGCACTAGAGAAAAGAAAGTTGCTTTATTCAGCATATGTGTTGAATGAAAACGACGTCCAGAAAAAAAGAGCAAAGGCCAATGGCCAGTCCATTGTCAAAGTTCAAACAGGGTGACACTGGCAGATGTCACCCTACGCATGCCTGCACAAAACCAGGGACAATCCACTAGGAGGGGCAACCGGGGGGCAGGCCAAGCACCGCAGGGACAGGATCAGGGCTCACCAGGGGAGTCAGGGAAGGGGTGGTGGGTGCTGGAGAGCCACTGACAACTGCAGTGGAGGTGTCTGACATGGTGTGTGCCGGCACAACTGGGGGCATGACTCAGATGTCGTGGGTGCCGGCACAACTGCAGTGGACCCTGCAGATGGAGTGGACAGGTCCGCCACTGCAGTGCCCAAGTCAGACAGGGCGGTAGTGGACTCCACTGCAGTGCCTACCTCCAGGGGAGGAGAATGGGGAACAGGCAAGGTGGGTTGGACAGAGGGGGAGGACACCCTCACCACATCAGTGGCACAGACAAGCGCAGCGGGGGGGTGTGGTGCTGGGAGAGCAAGTGGCAGGGGGAGAAGGCCTGATCCTCTTGGGGATGGTATATCTGTGGGTGGGGGAACCTGGGGCAGGGTGTGGTGGGGGCACCTGTGCAGTGGGGGCCTGAGGGATGGAGGACAGAGACCTTGTGCCTGAGCTGCAGGGCGGTGGCGGGGTCTTGCTCTTAGGACTCCGGGGGACTTGCGGGTGGGGGCCTCAGTCCGTCTGCGCCTGGGGGAGGGTGTCCGGGGGCGAGGGGCACTCTGCTCCGTGTGGGTGGGCTTCCTCTTCCCCCGGGATGCTGGAGCAGCTTCAGCGGTGGGGAAGAGGCCGAGGTCACAGAGGAAGAGCTGCTGTGACTTTGGGGTTGCAGGTGAGGCAAGGGAGGGTGCTTTGGAGGAGAGGGAACTGAGGACTGCGCAGTGCATGTGGATGCGTGTGTGTGTTCCAGGGCCCCATCCCCTGTGAGTCTGGCTTCAGTCCCCTGAATGTGCGTGCGTGTGCGTTTTGTCATTGGCGTGTGTGTCAGTGTGCTGGATGTGTGTGTGCTGGTGTGTGCCTGTGCCGGTGTGTGTGTGCTTGGGATGGGTAAGGTGCCGGGGAGTGTGGATGGAGCAGAGGCAGGAGGGGTGAGGGACCGTTTGAGGAGGGACACTGCTGCCGTCAGGGAGGAGTCCATGGACCTATTGCCCCTCTGTAGGTCAGACATGCCCGATGAGATGCCCTCCATGAACGACACCAGCTGAGTCAACAGCGCGGTGTGCGCATGGAGGACACTCAGCATGGCTGTCTGGCCTACATGGAGCTGGCGAAGGAGGTACACAGACTCCTCACTCAGGGCAGCAGGGGACACAGGGGCAGGGGCTGCGGTGCCTGGCCCAAAGGAGACACGCTCCCGGACATGGGAGCCTCCACGGACCTGGGGAATGGGAGCCGATGGGAGGGCGGTGGTGGTGCTGGTGGTGGCGGGGACAGCAACACTAGCTGGGGTGTGGTGGCTGCTGACACACGCCTCCACAAGGGAGTCATCCTCCGAGTTGCTCTGGTCCTCAGCTGAGGTGGATGCTGCTGAGGACTCCTCGGTGTGGCTCCCCTCGCCCTCCGTGCCACTGGGTCCCTCCGACCACTCCGCGGCTGCTGACCCAGTCTGGCTCTCTGGCTCCTCCTGGTCCGTGGAGCTGTCCCCTTCCGTGGCCGTGGATGTATCTGCAAACAATGGGGAAACAGACAGACATCAGTCACCTGCACAAAACGCACACACCACTGTGAGCACAGCACATCACAGAGCAAGCCCTGGCATCATTAGTTGTACATTGCTAAAAGTGCCCTAACTGAACAGGAGAAGCCAATTGTCAGTCTGATGCCAAGCATGGCACTCACATCCCACATGGCCTTGCACCCATCTGTCTGGTGTCTGTTGGATTGCAACACCCCAGTGTGGACACATGCACCAAGTACACAGTAGTTGGACAGTGCAGAGGACACGGTGTGGCATGTGGACATGCACACATCACAGCTCTTGCCACTGAGTCAGTACAGGTTTCCGGATGAAAGGGATGCCCAGAGTCAAATAGGAAATGCATGTGATGCATACCAGCGACAGACACCATGATGCACCCATGTCCTGATAGCCAGCGCCACTATGGTGTGCATGTAGCACATGTCACTCCCCTGCAGGCTCACCAATCAGTAGACACATGCCATGGCGGAGGCATGACTGCAAAGTCATTCATCACTGTCTCAGTGATGTATGACTTTGCAGCCAGACAACAACACTCTGCACTGTGTCACAATAGTAGGTCATGGGGAATGCAAGTCCTGGAGCTGCACAAGTGCACATGTACATCCCCCACAACACATCCTCTTAACCCTCATCTGTCCAGGTCATACCTATTGGACATATGGGAGACCTGTGACACTACCCTCTGAACCTGAGCCCCTCACACTCTGCTGTGAATGGGGAACAGCTGCCTGAACTTCACATTCACATGCCCCAGTCTGCATGGGCAGCTGATCAGACACCTATGTGACACACAAGTATCGTCTCCTATGGTCACATCTCCAGTGGCATGCTGAGCCCCTACCAAGAAACTCCACAGCAGTCCTGGCGACTAATCCACAGCACACTGACACAGAGGCAGACACCTGAGGGGTCAAATCACTGCGCACAATGTGTCAGCTGATACACGGGAGTGGGAGTACAGAGTGTATTGTATGGCCTGGAGTAGGCATGACTGTCCAGCCCCACATGAATGAGGGATGAGCCCTGGACTGTAGGCAGCTGGCTAAGTATGTGTGACACACGTCATATACATACTCCTGGGGCCCAAACATTGTTCCCACCCGCAGCATGGGTGTGTGCCAGATACCCCAGCCACATGTGGTGGATCAGCTCAGCAATTGGACCACAGATCAAAGTAACACGCTGAATACATGTCAGAATACAGGCATTGTGTAAGCAATGGACCCACCCATGATGCCCACCACAGAGTCAGGGAAACAGATGCTGTCTCCCACCTTGAGTCAAGCAAACTGCAAGGACACAGTCCTAAGTGACAGAATTCCCTGCATGTAAGGGCCACACCTGGGTATCAGATGAGGAGTGGGCAGTGCACAATAGAGGGACATGGCTCCTGGACAACATGACTGCTGTACTGTGGCAGTTTAACCAGGCCCGAGGAGGGCACATAGCATGTTAGACAGAGTTCACAGTGCAGTCTTTGACTCACCCCCTCCTTGCTGCTCTCTGGCCTTCAGCTGCCCATCCAGGTCTGGAAAGACTACCTCCAGGATCCTGAGCATGTGGGGGTCAGGGTCCGTGTTCCGCCCCTCCTGCGAGGAGGCGACAGCTTCAGCTGGACCCGTGCAATCGTCCGGGTCCAGCCCCGAAGGTCCTGCCACCTCTTTTGGCAGTTGCGGATCCGGCGCTTGTAGACCCCCACGGACCGGACAGCCCGGACGATGTCCTTCCATATCTCCTGCTTCCGATGGGCAGAAGCCTGTCAGGATGACAAAGTGATAAGGCCATTACTACACATGCAACATATCCGTGCATGACACAGTTGCATATACATGTCGCAATCACAGGGGCACATGGTGTACACAGGCAGTGCACGGCTGCCCATGGACAGTTTTCCAGAAGTCACTACATGGTATCATTGCATGGGGAGTAAAACCCTGTTCAGAAGCACTGTCACTGCACCATACCTGTCCAGTGCAAGTCACTACACACTATGGGGGGTGACAACTACTCAGTGAGCCTGCTAGCCAGTGGCGTGCAGACTCTCAGCCTTGCTAGTCAGACAAAATGCACATTCAGAAAGGCAGTGCACAGGACACTCACCTGCTCCCCTGGTGTCCCATACAGCTTGCTGTACTGTGGAAGTAGGCTGTCCAGCAGGGCCTGGTTCTCTTCAAGGCTGAAGGCTGGGGCTCTCTCCACAGTACGTGCCATTGCAGGGTCCAGAGGGGCAGAGACAGCAGCAGTGCAGTGGCAGATGTCGTCTTGGAGCATGTAGTGCAGGCAAGTGGGCTCTCAGGGGAACAGCCAGCAATATATATGTGCTGGAGAGGCAGATACTGTCCCTTGTGTCCAAAGTGATAGGTCCAAGTCGTTTGCATCTTCTGAATCTGGCCAATCCATGGAATAGCAGCACCAAAACACGCCCACAGCATCCTTCAAATCTTCAACTTCATGACATACATGATTTTGCAACATTGTTGTGGGTGACCAACTGATTTTCCAGCAACCGACTCGCTCGAAATTCGAAAACGCGTCCGTTGCCAGGCAAGCCCATTGTCAATGGGTGCGCACCGATCGGTCCATTGCAGTTCAACGTGCACAGG